>VMBQ01002174.1:0-24190 GCA_007657795.1 Dreissena rostriformis
ATGAAATTATTATAATTTACACTAAAGAGCAAAGATACAGGTATTGATCCTGCTAGTTACTTCTCCTACAACTCTGTCAAGCAAGTTGATTTTTAATAACAAACGGCAGATTGGGGACTTACGATAAAATGGGTGAATACACCTTTTGCTCTCAGGGGGAGTTAGCGTCGTTGGCTATCTTCTACTAAAACACGAAACATGTGACTACATTCAGAATATTCGTGTTGACTACTTCACTTCTTCAACCAGGGACCTATACTTTATGAGCGGGCTTTCCACTGTATCCCATCAAAAATGATGAAATATTTAAAACGACATCCTTAAAAATGTTAACTGGGTCGCGCTTTATTCTCACAACACAGATCTTAACAAGTCACGTGGTACAGGCACCGTGCAGTTCATGTATTCATGTTATCACCGAGTTATTTTTAGCTACGGTAAACCCCATGTTCGGTGGATAAACAGTGTACACAACGAAACCAAGGACGCGAAAATGGTTCAATAAGGAATGTTACATGACGGAAGAAATAATTAATTTTAACGTTCGGCTCAATACTTACTGCAGGGATAAAACGAAAGAAATAAGGCAAAATTCAGTGCATGTAGGTCGAAATATAATTTAAAAAAGAAAAGCTCGAACCGACAGTCTATAACAGCTTTAATAAATTAAATACCGACACTGTTAGATACATTGGTAACAGTTTGTAAAACTGTTAAGGTGTTTAATTAAAATCCTTTATTAAACCAATTATAAACAAAAGCTATAATTATAACACATGAACCGACAATCTATATAAGCTTTAATCAAATCTATACCGGTCGACACAGTAGTTACAGTTTGTAAAACGAGAATTAAGTTTTATTAAGTTTTATGAATATGTATAATTAAAGATAGGGGCATTAGGGCCGAATAAGTCCCGTCAGAGAAATGATATCAGTCTCTGGTCCAGTTGATTTGGGGACGAATACGCTTAGAGCTGAATCTACTGTTGCTTCTTAACCCATGCTTAAGCCTAAGCCGAATAAGACTGGGATCCCACATAATTATTCGACCTGCTAATTTGCAACATTTGCAGTGAGTTTATTTTGTCTCTTTGACCAAAAGATATTCGTTCGAACTGCATTCTTTCGCGATTTAAGTGATTTTCATATGTTCTGTGCTTATTAAATATCGGTTCTTTTTTATGTTTAATGAGTACCTTGCGAAATTATAAGTATTTTACCGACCTCGTGGTTCACGGAAGGCTTTCCGCCATTTTGTAATCTAAGAATAGATAGCCGTTCTATCGGTTAGGCCACTAGTGCGTTCAGTAACAGCGAACGTTCGCCGATGACCGTTCGTTTCCGATTCGGTCTTATTGAACGATAAGTTCGGCGCGAACTTTTTAAGATGGCGGCTCCCAGAGAATTGATTTGGATTTTGATGGAGAAAATCGCTTTGTACAATATGTTTATAATTCAATTCATTTTATATACTACAAAAAAAAAAAAGAAAAAATACCGAAGTTACACTGAAGTTACCCTGAACAACAACAACAACTTACTTGTCCACCATCTTGGTTTCGCTAGCGAACTATAGCGAACTACCTCCCAAGACGGTTCGCGAACGTTCGCAGCCAACCGAGCGTTCAATAGCGAGAATTCGCGATAGTTCGCGAACTATTGCGAACGTTTGCTGTAACTGAACGCACTACACGACTTTTTTTTTATTGGTTTACAAAAATATTTTTGAAAATGGTCCATCGGACAGTCGAAAAAAAACCAAAACAAAAACAGTTATGTAACATCAGGCAATTTTAATCACTCCATGGAGTATTTTACCACGTTTACCGCGCAGTTTTTTACCTGAAAGTTTCAAATTAAAAAGTTGGTGCACTTAATACATTGATACAACGCAATCCTGATTGCTAAATCGCGAAAAAATTATTTCAAAATCGTAAATAATCTCAATAGGCGCCATTTTTTTCAGAAATCTACACCCTATAATCTTGTAGACTGAAGGGGCCGTTGTTGGAACAAAAAAAAAAGAGTCTGTAATGGCAGATATGAACAGTTTTTTATAAAAATAAAATGTTTGTAATAAAATATGCAAAAAATGTCTTTGTTTGTGTTTGTGCACTTCTACACACAGGGGGAAGTTGCGCAAAAAAAAATAAAAAAAAATAAATATATAATATATAGACAAGGGACTCAACTAGCTGACCGATTTTTCGACCCGATCAACTACAACGCCCCGTAGCTCTGTCAATAATACACCGAAAAGCACCAACTCGGTCTCATTCGTTGCGGGGGACATTTCTTCAATTGACCATAAACGTTGTATCACAATCGAGCCCCACAAAATGAAAATGCGAACGTCGAATTGCCACAATTACCTTACTAGGACACAGGTTGATACCGAACCAAACTGTGAAATCGCTCCTTCGTAAAGGACAAATTTCGGCATTCGCAACGCTATAACCTCAAACTACTATATGAATCAATAAAGTAAACTAGGTCACAAGGTCAAATATAAAAAAAAAATGTTAAAAGTCACTTTTTTGGTCCAAAATAATCTTCATGAATCAGCTTGCATTTTTAGCTCACCTGAGCACAACGTGCTCATGGTGAGCTATTGTGATCGCCTTTTGTTCGTCGTGCAGCGTCAACATTTACCTTGTTAACACTCTAGAGGTCACATTTATTGTCCAATCTTTATGAAACTTAGTCAGAACATGTGTCTAAATAATATCTTGGACAAGTTCGAAAATGGTTCCGGTTGGTTGAAAAACATGGCTGCCAGGGGGCGTGGCAGTTTTCCTTATATGGCTATAGTANTTTGGATCAGGGTTTATCCTTCAAAATGAATTTAAGGTGTGGACAATTTTGGCATTTAAATATATACTCTTCGCATCAAATTTAAGCAGGCATCCACAAATCCTCTCATCTGGAGTAAAGTTGAAGGTTGATAGTTTTTTTCCCATTTTACGGTAAAAGAGGAATATATTGTGATATACAAATTTGTCTCTTCATAATAATATGTAAAATCTCATAATAATATGTAAAACCTTCAAAATGTGGTGGTTGCAATGTTTTTATCATTTTCGAAGGGAAGTAACTGCTTCACAGCATTAGGTTTGCAGACCCAAGCATTTTGTTGACTTGATCATTTATTATTATTATCATTATTATTATTAATATTATTGTTGTTATTATTGTTAATTGATTATTATTGTTTGTTTCAGGGAAGCCTTGCACAGTTAACTATTTACACCAAACTGGAAAGTATTCCACGAGACTCTCTGTCAAAATGCGTAAGTATTTCTTTTGATGTGATTGCATTACGAATTTATAACATATTCTCCACTGATCAGACATATTTATTTAAAAAAAAAGCTCTATGTGAATGAATTTACCATTGATTAACTGTACAAAGCAGTTTAAAGTTTGAATTTATAACTGGTATTATTACATTCCAAAAACAAATGCACCCACCTTAACCCTTTGCATGCTGGGATATTTGTCGTCTGCTAAAATGTTGTCTGCTGAATTTCTAATAATAT
This sequence comes from Dreissena rostriformis, assembly GCA_007657795.1. Lineage (NCBI taxonomy): Eukaryota > Metazoa > Mollusca > Bivalvia > Myida > Dreissenidae > Dreissena > Dreissena rostriformis. The sequence continues at coordinate 3,543 of VMBQ01002174.1, forward strand.
CATTTTCTTTGATTTTTTTCAAAGAATACTATCAGAATAGCAAACAGTTTGGATCCTGATGAGACGCCACGTTCTGTGGCGTCTCATCTGGATCCAAACTGTTTGCAAAGGCCTTCAAAATCCGGTTCCAGCACTCAAAGGGTTAATTTGCATAAAAGTGTGAAACCACTAACGTATAAGTGTTTGCCCTAGAAGGGAATGTTATATGGCTATCATTAATACTGAAAAACTGTAAGTATTGCAAAAAAATCCAGACAAAGAATGTGGTAATTACAATTAATATTGAATATATTTCCATCTCACTCTATATATATAAATATTTTGACTGATTGCATTAGTTTTTATTATGCCCTCTTTTCAAAAAAGGGGATATATTGTTTTTGGCCTGTCTGTCATTCTGTCTGTCCATCATTCTGTCTTAAAACTTTAACCTTGCTCATAACTTTTACAATATTGAAGATAGCAACTTCATATTTGGCATGCATGTGTATCTCATAGAGCTGCACATTTTGAGTGGTGAAAGGTCAAGGTCATCCATCAAGGTCAACGGTAAAAAAAAAAAAGCAGCAAAAAAAAGCGGCGCATTAGGGGGCATTGTGTTTCTGACAAACACATCTCTTGTTAACCGTTAATTTAAAGGTCGCCGTGGCATAGTGGATATGGTGTCCACCTAGCGACCAGGATATCAAAGGTTTGATCCACACTGTGGGAGCCTTCTTTGGATTCTTTAGATCTTCTCCAAATACACCAAGTACTGGTAGTACCCAGGAAATTGGCTTGAAGGTGTTGCAATAATGCTTAGGCTTTGAATGCAATCAAGCTTAAATAAATATGTTTTTTAACCAGAATGAACTCGAGGCATTAGGAAAGGTGGCAGATGATGCAGACGTGTTCGCAGGATCAGGATCAGGGGACGGCTCGGATATCACAGTGGATATTGACGATAGGACTGAAGTGAGTTAAATGTTGTTGTTGTTTTTGGCTCTGAAATCACTATCGCCATTGACGAAGAACTGAATAGAGTGAAATGTTGTTGTTATTTCGGGGCATCCTATGTCCGTATTCACCAACGGATTCTTAGACTTTAAGTCTAAAATTAAGGAATATTCTTAAAACTGTAATGTACTTAACCCTTTTAGCGCTGGAACCTAATTTTAAAGGCCTTTGCAAACAGTTTAGATCCAGATAAGATGCCACAGAACGTGGCGTCTCATCAGGATCCAAACTGTTTGCTATTCTGATAGTATTCTTTGAAAAAAAATCGAAGAAAATGCTAATTTTAGAAATTCAGCAGACAACATTTTAGCAGACGACAAATTTCCCAGCATGCAAAGGGTTAAACTACTTGAAAGTACAGTCTGGCAAGGAACACTGCTCTTGCAATAACTGTAAGAAAGATTAAGGTGTCAACGCACTATTTCATGAAGTTGGAATGGGACATCCATCTTTGAAGAAACTTAAGAAAGTTATTTCACCAATGCATGATATGCAGTTTTACCTAATACACTTATCTTTTTTTTCATAACTATAAGAATAATAGAGACTTGCATATATAATTGCATTATTTAAATTGATTTTGCTAAAAAAACTGGATCTTTAATTGGATTTTTAAAAAAAAAATTATTAATGAAACCGTGTCCATGCATGCACAGTTTAAAAATACAGTTAAAGTGATCAAAAATATAATCAGTGTTAATGAAAAAAGTCATGGAAAAGTATAACACTAAAAGTATAGACAGAATATTTCAAAAATACATTCAGAAACTACAATGAACTATTTAGTTTTGAGAAAATCACCAAAATGATGTCCAAGTTTGTTGTCTTATTAAAATTGTAATGCAGTGTTATATTGTCTCTTTCAATGAATCATCTTCATTTCAAGGCGTTGCCAAAGCCCGGCTTGAAGGGAGAGCGCGGAGAGACCGGGCCCAAGGGAGAGAAGGGTGACCAGGGACTGCCCGGCATTCCCTCCCCGCCTCACCCCCCGCCGGACCCGAGCATTCTGATGGGGAAGATGGGGGATAAAGGGGACAGAGGGGACATGGGGATCCCGGGTCAGCCGGGCAAGGACGGGACCAAAGGGGACCGGGGAGATGTGGGCATTCCTGGGCCGCAAGGACCTCAAGGAGCACAGGTGAGCTGTTGGTAATCAAGTTTAAGACGGAAAGTGTCGTCCCTGATTAGCCTGTGGGGTGACTCTTTATGCACATGCATTAACGGGACAGGGGAGATGTTGGCATTTCTGGACCTCAGGAAAAGTCGCAGTCCACACAGGCTAATCAGGGACAACACATTTCACTTTTATGGGTTTTGTTTTGTCAAAAGGAAGTCTTTTAGAGAAAATCCTGTTTAAGGCGGAAAACGTCGTCCCTGATTAGCCTGTGAGGACTGCACAGGCTAATCTGGGGTGACACTTTACGCACATGCATTTAGAGGACAGGGGAGATGTTGGCATATCTGGAACTCATGGACCTGAAGGAACACAGGTAAGCTTTTGTGCTGATATTATTTTTCCTTATTTGAGCCTCACTCAGGGAAAATCGCAGTCCACACAGGCTAATCAGGGACAACACATTCCAGTTTTATGTGTTTTTTTTTTTAAAGGAAGTCTTTTAGAGAAAATACAGTTTTAAGCAGAAAATGTCGTTCCTTTCTGGGTCTCAGGGACCTCAGGGGATACAGGTGAGTCTTTTGTGCTGAGATTTGTATGCCCCCAGTAGTGTGGCATATAGCAGTCTGTATGTCCATCTGTTTGTCTGTCCATCCGGCATTCCATTTTCCGGGTTTTTCTACAAAACTATTTCAGATATTGACCTGATATTTGGTGTGTGACTCTACCTACAAGACTTTCAGATGAAGTGTGAGTTTTGTTCCGGTCCTTTGATTTTTGACGAAGTTACCGGCCTTGGACTTTTTCCAAAATGCTTTCATATACTGTGCAAGGCCCATAACATTGTCAAATATCAATGGACCGAAGCTTTGTCATGGTGTTTTCAAATTGGGATATAGCTGCTGTGTGGCTTCAAAGTGCAGTATGGGGCTCTTGTTGAGCATTGCATTGTTTCGATGTAGGGCAAAAATGAAGTACATTTTGGGTTAAAATAAACAATCATTTGTGTAAAGTTAAATCTTCTGAATTATGTACTTCTTTTTGCTTGCTAGGTTTTCAGCTGCATTTTAGCAAACAATATTTAAATTAAATAAATATTGTCCACAAATAACAACAAAATGAAACATGCATTGATGTTCCAAGTCTTGCCCAAATTGGTGTTACCTGTCAACGATTAAAAAGATAGATAGCACAAAAATACTGACACTATTGGAATATCAACGTGAAACAATTCCCTGGTCCACAGAAAAGTCTGGTTATGATGCAATTCATTATCAGACCAAAAACGTCTGTATTATCAAATCATTAGGCATTCATTGTGAAAACAAACCTCTATGATGTTGGTCAGTCTGTCGGTCATCACCCATTAGTTTTGACCACTTTCCAGTTCTGGTCCAACAGATTTCATGTGGTCATCACTTTTTCATAAAAAAAGTTTATGGGCATTATATCTAGGCAAAAGTTAGCTTATTTGTAAAATATCGTTCTGGAATTGTTGAGTTATTCTCCTTGGGAAATTTCTAGTTATTCTCCTTGAGAATTGTAGGGTTATTCCCCTTGGGTAAATTGTTGTGTTATTCCCCTTGGGAAATTTATAGTTATTCCCCTTGAGAATTGTAGGGTTATTCCCCTTGGGAATTGTTAGTTATTCCCCTTGGGATTTTTTAGTTATTTCCCTTGGGAATTGTTAAGTTATTTCCCTTGGAATTGTTTTAGTTATTCCACTGGGGATTTTTTTAGTTATTCCCCTTAGGAATTTTCTAGTTATTCCCCTTGGGAATTGTTGAATTATCCCCCCTTGGGAATTGTTGAGTTATCCCTCCTTGGGAATTGTTGAGTTATTTCCTTTTTCACATTATTTGCAGGGACATCCGGGTCTTAAAGTTGTTGGACAGAAAGGCGAACCCGGAAATACAGGGTTGGCCGCTGAACCGCGCCCGTACGACGAGACCCCCGGACCAAAAGAAGAGCCGGGAATGGCCGGACTTCCAGGAAAGGATGGAAAAGATGTTATTCCCGCCCGAGAGGGCCCCGTTGGACCACAGGGACCGGCGGTAATTTTTTCTGTGTTTCCAAAGTAACAGAATCATGAAAGTTTTAAAAAAATGATTAATTCTCGTGTTAAAAAATTATTGCATTGAGTTAAGATGGGATTTTGCAAAGTCAGTGCCAGACAATTAAATGCCATATCAATGTTACCTTCAATTTAAACCATATTGTAAATTTCATCCAAATATTTCATACCTTATCAGTTGAGATGTTTTTGTTAATTTTTCTTTGTAAAATAACATTAAGCCCCCCAATTCAAAGTGCTCAGGCCACATTCATTCAAAACAAAGATTTAAGGAATCTCTTAATATGGCAATGAAACATTATTAAGCGTTATTCTGGGAAAACTTTTCCTAATCTATGTGCGTTAAGTGACATTCCAGATTAGCCTGTGCAGTCTTTACAGCCTAACCAGAGATAAAACTTTCAGTTTTTATGGAATTTTTTGTTCAAAGGAAGTCTCTTCTAAAAGAAATTTCAGTTTAAGTGGAAAGTGTCGTGCTTGATTAGCCTGTGCAGACTTCACAGGCTAGTCTTGTATGACACTCGACGCACAGGCTAAATTTTTAAAGTATTTAACAAACAGACAGACATTTTATTTGACTTGCACAATGTACATTGTCAACAACACATGTGGTTGGTATTGATATATGTAAACATGTATATGCGCAGAAAACAAGTGTCAACAAACATGAATATGTACAAAACAAATGTATATTGAAGTACAGAGGATGAACAATTGATAAATTACGTTATACGATTTAACAAATTCAATCTGATACTCAACAGTTCCTTAACAAAAAAACAATTAACAAGCCACAATTTCAGGGTCAAGGCATTAAAGGAGAGCCGGGGAAAGACGGTCTACCAGGATTGCTTGGCTCCCAGGGTCCTCCCGGACCACTAGGACCCGCTCATATGGGACCCATAGGGCTTATTTATGATGATGACCTTATTGACGGGTCAGGAGAGGTAAGGCCTGATGTCGGAGGGGTCAGAGGTGACAAGGGCGATCCCAGTGAACCTGGGCCACGGGGTCCGCCGGGGATAGCGGGCCCTGCAGGAGTTCCGGGTGTGGCTGGTGCCAGAGGGCCCCAGGGTGAAACTGGACCCCAGGGACCTGCTGGTTAGTATATAGAGAATAAAATAAGCCTTGGGCTACCATGGTTCGAGCCGAGCATGATAAACTTGATCTTTATCACCCTTTATCCAAAACTCACATAATATTCTATTTATCCTATTATTTTCTCCCTTTTTCCATTAATAATTATCAAATATTGCATTTTTCAACGATTTTGTTCTTGCGTAGTCTTGATAAACTGGGCTCAATGCATGTGTGTTAAATGTCATCCCAGATTAACATTTGCAGTCCACACAGGCTAATGAGGGACGACACTTTCCATCTAAACTGGATTTTTGCTTCCTTTCAACGAAATACCTTATAAGCAGAAACCGTCGTCATTGATTAGCCTGTGCAAACTCCACAGGCTAATCTGGGAGAGCACTTTACGCACATGGATAAAGCCTAGTTTTCCAAAGAATGCCACTCACATGTTGTTTGTGGATGTTTGTCTGAAATAATACAATGCCTGGCTCAAAATGGATTAAACATTTGGAAGTCTGTTTAAAGGATAACTGGCTTAAGTTGCATATTTCATTATTTTGTTTAATTATTATGTTCAAGTTGATGTTGTTGTACGAATAAGTATTTATAATGCTTAATTCACATAAATTTGTCAGTACAATTAAGTAAATTGAGTACAAACTAAATTGAGTACAAAGTCAATTGAGTACAAAGTCAATTAAGGACAAAGTCAATTGAGTACAAACTAAATTGAGTACAAAGTCAATTGAGTACAAACTAAATTGAGTACAAACTAAATTGAGTACAAACTAAATTGAGAACAAAGTCAATTGAGTACAAACTAAATTGAGTACAAAGTATATTTAAACAAGATTACTACAGTTAAGTCCTATGTAGAAAGCTGAACAATGTGTTCCCATGGTTACAGGAGCCCCCGGGAAGTTTGAAGGTGACCCAGAAGACCTGAGGGGTGACCCAGGGACACCGGGCTTGCAGGGACCTGAGGGTAAACCAGTAAGTACTGTAGATGCACCTCAAATGTTCTTGAAGAGGAATACAGCATTAAAGGTTTAAAGCAACAAACCCAGAATATTTGAGCCTTTTTCTAGAATAATGGGATTAATGCATTTGCCCGCTTAATAGTGTTGTCCCATTTTAGCCTGTGCAGTCTTAACAGGCTCATCAGGGACAACACTTTCTGCCTTAACATGATTTTTGTTAAGAACAAACTTCTTTCAAACGAAAAAATCTGTAAAAGCAGAAAGTGTTGTCCCTGATTAGCCTGTGCAGTCTGTGCGGACTGCACAGGCTAATTTGAATTAACTCTTTACGCACGTTCATTAAGCCCAGTTGCCCCAGAACGAGGCTCATTTATGAAAATAAAATTTGGGAAAAATGTTTCTTGTAGTCCTCTTACCAAACAAAATAAAATAAAAACAAATGCATTGAAAACAGCCAAATAATAACAATTTGGTAATTATAAATCATAGATTTTCTATTAATCAAAATATTTTCCCTGAACAGGGGCTTAAAGAATGTTGGTAGACATGAGACCTGTTCATATGCAGTCTTGGACGTAACCCACTCGACCGACGACCGAGTCGATTGATTTTTGCGTCGGTCGAGTGGAAATTCCAAGCCGGTAGCCCGATCGGTCGAGTGCTTTTTTCGTGTCCGAACTTAGTAACATGTCCGAAATAGTTTCCTAAAGTTATAGCTTCCTCAGCATTCCGGAAATTTTTGCTCGGTACCGATTGTGTTATTGATTTTTGATTGGCTGGTGATGGGGCGGACATGAACGGTACCTGACGAAAAATCCTCGCTACTTTTCGAAAATCTTATAATGTCCGCCAACTTTAATTATTTTAAGCGATCCATTTGCAAAGTAAAGCACTGCACTATCTGCTTAGCATATTGTAAAGCAATATGCTAACAAAATTATCTATTTATTACGTATTTGCTAGGAAACTTGTTTTCATTGTCTGAAATTAAACGATATGCACATTTTATTTCATGTGCAAAACACGTACATCTTTCGGACATTCTTTTTTCGGATACAGTATTTTTCGTCGATTTTAATTATNAAATGTGAACGCTAGATGTGGTCTGGTAACATAGATTTAACAAGATATATTTTTACCAGACCACATCTAGCGTTGAAATTATTGCTATTATATACGGAACACTAATTTTGTATGGGTTATCTTTATTTGACGAAATAATTAACGAAATATTCGTTGATGTTGAGCGTTTTGGGGGCTTTCAACGGATCTGTCTGCTTATGATGTTTACGCATTAAAACGCATTGAGTATCATATTAACTGAAGTTTGTATTTCAATAGCTAATATGTATTTATTGTTCATGCAATTAAGCATTGCATAATGGGGACTTAAAATGATAACTTCATTCGTTTCAAGTTACCGAGCAAATATGCGTACCATCACTAAAATTATGTTTCAATTAAGCTTAATTTGATTTAATTCTTACATATTTGATTAGTCTACTTATTGTTTTGTTCACGTATCTTACTGTACCTTACGTGTATTGAAGAGTAAAGAAAACAGAACATTGTTTAAGCTTTGCAAATGCTGTTTTTTTCTCGCGATTGGTTCACCTTAAATCTTAAATGCAGTCTAAAAGAGCTGTCTACTCCTTACATACCGGAAATGTTGCACTTGAGAAGTAGAAGTGGGTTGTCAATAGGGGGCAAAAAATGGATTAGCGATGGTAACTTTAAGCCAGACAGAGCTTGAGTTTCGAATTTTATTGTGAACTTAAAGAACGTTTTAACGAATATTTGGACAAATTGCCTTATATCGGGACGCCGGAACAATCACCCAAATCGCGGGACTGTCCCGTCGAGATCTGGCATGTATGTTTTAATTCCGTTATCCATATATCAAAGCAATGATTATCTAATCAGAATATTGTTTCTCAACTCTAAACCAATTACATCGTTCTTAAATGGTTCTTAATTCCATATAAAAATAGAGAAACCAAAAGCATAAATATTATCGATGGAAAGTAATCCAAATCAATTATAAGTATTGAAATAAATTAGAATAACGGTAATGTGTTTTCCTGAAATATCTTACATCTTATGTAACTAAACAGTATTTATTTTTAAAAAGAGCATAATAATCAATAATCTTTAAAAACAAATAACTCTATCCTGTTTTTCAAAGCTGCACATAAGATACGATGTATAGTGGCATTTGTGGTATTCAGGAATAGTAATTTGCTCCGGACGGTCCTAAGTTCGGACATTTTAATAAAAGGTTTAAAATCAAATATTCGAATATATTCGAATAATGACCAACGAATATTCGAATATCATTTCCAGTATTCATTCCCATCCCTTATAAATATTATAAGTATAGGTTACTAAAGCGTATACAGTTCTTATAAAGCTATAAAACCCGAATGATATCGAGCTTATACTATGGATATTCGTCCGCCTTGTGTTTTGTGCGTAATGGGTCCGTACGTCCATGCGTTTGTAAACTTATCTTTTTAACGATACTTCCACTGATACTGCTTCCATAATTGTTATGGACCGCAACGCAAAACGAACACTAAAGATATAAACGAGTATAACTATAAACGGCATTTCCGGATAAGTAAAATCGCAAGTGAGCTTTTTTGAATAAAGGCACATCGATTTGTTGAAATTAGCAAACTGTGCATACAATCACTTTGACTTCCAATTTAAATCTAAACTAAGTATTATGCTTACCGGCAACTTGTAGAGCCAATTGTCAAGAATTCTTTTTTTACAAGCTGCATCGTACCATTTTATCTTTGCACTCTAAGTGTGACATTGATTTTTGAATTAGAGGCACAGGCACTGTGTGCGAAAGGCCGTCTTTACATGATACACAGTTGTAGTCATATTTTTAAATTTCATCATGAATGGTAAAGTTACAACAAGTGCAAGCTTTTTTATTCTCAAGTAGGAGATCTGACCTCGAAGTGTGACCTCAAAATTGAAGCAAGGTGCACTGGTTTTACATACGTCACTTTGTGTCCACATGGTAAACATACAATTCAAGTTGATTTAAACTGCATGGTGAATGATGAAGTTAATTTCTGGACAAGATGTATTATGCTCAAACATGAACTTTTACATGAAATATGCCTTTGGATTTTGGAGACGCGTTTCAAGAAAAGTGGATATTTGAGTTATTTCAAAATTTCACGATGAACATACCGAGGATGCAGTTTTAAATCTGAATTGATTATTTATTTCTATGTGTAATCTTGACATTTGAGGAGATGGGCTTAATACGCAAACAGCATCTTGTCATTTGTGGTCTGCTATGTTTTAAATTGAATGTTAAATGACAAAGTTATAGCTAACTTTGCACTTGGACCTGTTAATGTGACCTTACCCGTTGAGGTAAATAAAAAAAAAATGTCGTTCTAGCTTGTTGAAAAAGTAATGTCCCAGAAGCTTTACGAGTATTTTAAGTATGTGGAGTATCATACCATTGAAGTTTGTTACACCAGTTTAATTTTGCCCTTTACTTTACCGCGAAGATGCGACAATGCGGCATTTTGACTTGTTTACTCTCCAAATCTTCATATTAGAGATTTCATATGGAAGCAATATGGGATGATTAGTGTCGATGGTTTGGCGTGTCTATGAAATGAGCACATCAATAATGTGTTATTTGAATTGTCGCATCGTTACATCGTCGTTGTATGGTTAAAATGGTACGTTTCTCTATACATTGACAACACTATCGCGTGTTTCATATCTAATGTTGATATCCATAAAACGCGAAGTAGAGTTTTCTAATTTAAGGGACACCAGCAGTACAACTGCAATCCATTTCCTAAATGTCTATTCGTCGACAATTTATATATGCCTAAATCGATATATGAATACTTACTATGATAAAAAGGAAAGTTATTTCGGGGGTTATAGTGAACAACTGTTATTCAGTGTTAACACACATGCTTATCAAGATAGTGACGCATTTAAATGAATTATATCATGCTCACGCAGTTATTTGCGGTTTAAAACGATATTGAGTGATTTTATATGTGAGCTGATTTCTTTCATAATTATTTGTTTCGAAAACGTGAAGTCATTGGAAGAAGATCTATCATGTTAATATATGTATATGTACAAACAGTGGATCAATAATAGTGGATGTTCTTATCGCTTTTTGTATCATACATTTTGTATTAACATGTGCGTGGCGTATAGAAACAACATATTTATAAGAACGTTTACGATACATGTAGTTCCTATTTGATCTTTTGATTGCATGCTTGTTTACTTTTAGTGTCCAAGCATTATACTAATTAATGCGACAATTGTTGTGTTAAAGCCTCTGACCTTGAAATGAAATACATGTTAATCAATACATATAGATGCAATTTGAAAGTGTGCAAAATTGTCATTAAATCTATAGCCTAGTAAGCAAGTAATTTATTATTTTTTCAAACGGTACCGCTGTTAAAACCGAAAGTAGGATTTCTATACGTATACGTCCATTTCGACAAACGCGATTATTTTTAAGTTTTAAAGTGCAAAAAAGACGGATTTCTACCTTGTAACCACCAGATATATTCTAATTGACATAAATAAAATTAAATCTTTAGCCTAGTTAGAAAGTAGTTTATTATTTTTCAAACGGTACCGCTTTTAAAACCGAAAGTAGGAATTTCTATACGTAAACGTCAATTTCGACAAACGCGATCACTTTTAAGTTTTAAAGCGCAAAAAAAAGACGGTTTCTACCTTGTAACCACCAGATATATTCTAATTGTCATAGATAAAATATGTTTCTTATTTAAACTTAAATTTACTATGCCAAATAAGTTGTGTGGCTTTAACTAAATCATTGGTGATACACCTTACATATTAAGTCATGTTCACACAGACTTAGCTTTGACTCTTTTTTCAATTATGTACGTTAGTTTACTTAATACACGTCTCGTGAATTGACCATACTTAGCAAATTTGTTTTCTACAAATGCGTATTCAGGAGAGCAGTGTTGGGCCACCGTTAAACTCGTGTCATAGCCAAAAAGTAAAAACACATATGCCGTTTTATGCAATCCATATCTCTTCTCGCTGTTAGACAATCATAAACTTCATAATCGCTTCTTATACGTAACATTTTTGCCTCATGTAACATGAACAACTATGATGAAAGATAGTTCTCTTGCTTGATTTAGGAAATGATCATATCTAACAGAATAAATATCTAAAATATATCGATTATGACCAGACACATCGTTGGAAGACACATCTTATGAAAATAAACTCTATATTGAACCAAAAAAATATATTTAGTCAAATAATTAACATAAAAAACAAAAATTTACGGCGGAAACAACGAAAGTCATCTTTTCACATTTATCAAAACCATAATATTACTAAATAATAAGTTGAAGCACTTAGTTTCTAAAGCTAGCCACTATTATGTGAAGTTAGTTTCATGTACGCATGCGCATCCAACATGACAGTACATCATAAGGGATATCTTCATATTCCATTCCGAAAAGTTAAACTTAAAAACGTTAATAATATAGATGCAGTACAGATGGTCCTCTTCCTATGTTTTATTATCACGCACAGTAGATTAGATTTGCATATATGATATGAACCTAGAATATAAACTATGGAAACCAATAATAGATGGAATTATTGTATTGCCATGTGCATAAATCCGATCCCGAAAATTGTACTTTGTCTTAGACGACTGGAATGATAAATGTGTGTTTTAGTTTGCAATCCGCATGTATCCCCGAATATCATGATGAACGACACTCGTATAATCATCGCCAGATGCATGGTCTTGATTCTGACCATGTTAAGTTTTACAAATTGCATCACCTTTGCAATGTTCAATTTGTAAAATGAAAATCTTTATTCGTTAACAGTCTGCTCCAGCTTGCCACCTTGCATTGGCATACCCTATGCATTTTACGATAAAACTGCAAGGACAAATACAGTTTAACTCTCAAACGGCATAGCATAGAACATGGGCTTATATTGTTAAAAAATATGCTGTTAATTATTCCTTTCTGTCAAACTTCCTTTTACAAAAAGTAACATTTACTTAAAAATGCAAATATAATTCAATTAAAGATGTTGAAAGGCCTTGCTAACATATAGTCATAACATCTTAGAATGTGTACAATGTTCTGTATCAATGCGCGCCAGTTCACCTTACTTGCTTAAACACATTTAAGACTATTCAAAACAGTCGGTCGAGATAGTTGAACTACAATATAAGTTAGAGAACATATTTGAACGTGACTTAACTGTGAATTTGAATTTTTCGACCTTGAAGTCACTTTGCTGTTTTGCAAAACAAATTACGACAGTAAAGATTGACTTAATCTGCCAACAAGTCCAAAGTACTTGCTTTGTCAATGCAAACTATTATACCAAATAATAATACTTTTATATTCCACTCTTATTTTATATTTATAAATAATATTATTTTCTATTTAATAATATACTTTTCCTCCGATGCCAGTTCATCACCAGCTAGTGTTTTTTTTGCGCGGTTTCTGTTCTGGCTGTGCCTCCGTTTCCTCTGATGCCGCCACGTCCAGTTTACGCTTCTGTTTCTCCCTATCCGTCTTGCCCTTGGCTAGGATTACCTGGGTACACAGAATAAATGGGATATATTGCCCTAGGCTAAGATAACCTGGGTACACAGAATAACAGGACAATCGGCACCGATTAAATTGTAAACCCGGACAAACGGCACCCGATTTAAGGCTAACATTTATTTATTTTGCAAATAAAGACATTTCGACATGATTTGACTTTCTGCGAAACAAATCTTTGAAAGGATGCGATTGATAAAGCCCATCAGCACCGTGTTGGACTATATCGAACTGATTAGTCTTATCCGCTAATTGGTTTGAAAAAAAGAAAGAGATCGCTAATTGTCCATGTAAATAATACCTAACAGAAATTGCGATAAAAGGAGTTTTCAAATTATATATATATAATAAAAGTAAAAACACGTGTCTGGGATTTTAAATATATATTGATATAGCCAACGCGTTTCGCACAGCTCATCAGGGCATAATGCAATATATTACAACGTCAAAATGTCATGGAGATAACGTCATATCAATTATGACGTCATAACGTCAATAACTATTATATGAAATTTAATTGGGGTTTAAATACATGTATAAAATGTTGTTCTTTTGCTAACCTAGCTGAAATATTGTTCGAAAATAGCTTATAAAATAGAAATATTTTAAATTTTGGTTCATAATGTGAACATTCATCTAAATGTTTACTTAAAGGCATTTGTCTTGTTGAGGGGTCTCGCATTTGTTGTTCATGGACAGATCGCCTATTTCTAAGTATATCGCCAGTTTGGCCTATATAATATTTTTTTGCATCAATTGCATACTAATACATAAATCACATTTTGTATATCACATGACATATTAGTTTTTATTTTGAACATTTTGCCATTAAAATCAAAATAATTCCCTTCAATAATATAACCACAAAGGGCGCATCTAGGGTCATTACATTTGGACACTCTTGGTTCTTGAGATGAAAAGTAAGATTTGGTTAACAGACGTTTTAAATTAGGTGGCTGTCGCTTACATTTTATTATCTTCTGATCTGAAATTATTTTCTTCATATTATTAAAATTCGAATGGAAAACAAGTCTATTTTATGGTCTTCCAAAAATTCATAAAAGTAAAATCATTCAGGATGCAATTAAAAATAGAAATTCAGAATATATCGAGTTAATGGATCCAGACGATTTAAGCTTTCGCCCAATAGTCGCTGGAACTAACTGTGAAACAAGTCGTTTAAGTTCTTTATTGGATATCTTGTTAAAACCGTTTGTTAAATATGTCAATAGCAATATAACAAATAACATAGATTTCCTAAAACATATACCTTCACAAGTTCAAGAGTCAAGTACATTAGTATCATTTGATGTAATTAATTTATATTCTAATATACCGCATACTCTTGGTTTAGAAGCTATTGGTTATTTGCTTCAAAAATATCCCGATTCGGTTAATGAAAGGTTTTCACAACGGTTTATAAAAGAAAGCATAAAAATAATACTTGAAAATAATAACTTCAATTTTGATGACAAGTACTACAACCAATCTAAAGGAACTGCAATGGGTTCTAAATTCGCGCCAACATACGCTACATTGGTAATGGGATTTGTAGAACAAAAACTATATGCACAAATTGGATCAATTTATAATGATGAATTTCTTTCCTTTATTAAAACATTTTGGAAAAGATTTCTAGACAGACAGTAGGGCATCGTCTAATACACGGCTCATTCGCTTTTTCATTGCACAGGAAGTTTCCGCGTAACATTTCCCGCCAAGTCGTCTGCAGGCCGCAGATGCTTCTCGAATACTTACGGGCTTTTGACCTTTTAACTGCGGCTCCCGAAGAACGTTCGGGTCCTGTCGTAAATCTCCGTGAGTTCCAATAATAATGACGGGTGTGCCACCCAGGGCCTTTTGCAATTCCGGAATCCATTTTGTCTGTTCATTTTCAAACGAGTCTGGATTTATGACGGAGAAACATATTATTATGACGTCAGTTCTAGGACAACTTTGTCGTCTTTCTTCAATATCCGGCTGGAAATGTAAAGGAATTGGTATGACATTAGTTGGTGTTTTATTACATACATTACAGCATTGACTATCGCCAGTAAAACATAAACACGAAAACATAACAAGATAACAAATTATGTACAAATAAACTCGCACAACTGATTGCTCTTCGATACACACACATCGTCTTGATTGATGACCTACCCATACGAATACACAACCAATGATAATTTTGTTTACAACAGTAAGTTGACTGTTTTATATATGGCCATACAAAATTGAATATCGGTTTAGCGTTGGTTTTCGTCTGTCTGACTGAAAACTATTTTGACAACATTTTTTTTAGTTATACAGTGTATACTCAACGCTAAAATCTATCCCTTTGCCTATAACGCACATGTATTTCGATTAAACATTTATATGTACTTGTTTTTATCCCCGGCCTGCTTACATAGCTCCAAAAGACGGTCGAATATTGTACAACGGCATTTTCTTCCTCAATCTCCGATAGCTATATTTTCTAAATTTAATAGTTCTCTGCTCTCACAATTGAATCAATCAGGTTTTCAAGATTAACACTTCGAAAGTTTGCTTGAGAAGTATGTTCTTGTACGTGCCTTAACTTCTTAGATCCTGTCTTAGTTCTTGCAGTTATAAATTGTACCACTGTATACAACTTGTAAAAAGAACATCGTTTTTTATTAAGTAGTTTTTTCCCTGCCTGGTTGTTTGGTTTCCAAAATTAAAGTGGACGCTAACCATATAATCAGATTTGTATGGCATATTGCTATTTTATAATACGGACTGGAGATAAAACACAAAAACAAAACATCACTTATTTCACGTAGTTAAGATACGAAGTAATTCAATTATCCGCAAATCACTGTTTTGGGCGGCGCTTGTTATTCAGACGCGGGCTTTAATGACGTCAAAGGTGAATGACTCCTACAGTGATAGTGAGGTTAGAGATTCGGATATAGAGAATTGTTTTGAAACACAGACTTTCTTTCCAAACAAATGAACATAATAATTCATTTTTGTTATAATTTTGTTCAAATTATGATTCTTGGTTATTTACTGTTTTGTTACTAAACGAAATATACGGTTTTGTTTATGCTCGAAATATTTTGCTGGGCTGAGAATAGAACCGAGCGGCTCCGATTTGTAAGCCAGCAATGTATCAAATGAACTACCCGGTCCGGCGGACAGCAATACTAATCTCTACCATGCATGAACTCTTAGGGAGAAGGTCTTACATGTTCCGTGGTATCCAGTAGTTGAAGACAGTAGTTCTGCGTTCCGACCTTTAGAACTCCTGTAAAAATATAAGATAAATGTTTTTACGATGAAGAGGCGTATCGACGTTAAGTCGACAACAATATTTTAAGAATAATGGTCTTACAACAACAACAACAACAACATTTATTCACCAGTAAAGCTAATACAAGCTCATAGCCTACATTAAATATGCATTATACAATTTATAGGTAATGGTAAAAGATAGAAGTTTAGACAATAGTGTTATGAACTGGTTAACCGGGAAAATTATGAAGGGAATAACTAATTGCATCTAATATTGCAACTGCACATCTAATATTTACTAATCTACTTACAAGACATACGATTTGAAGAATTTTCAGTAGGGTCAGGAACATATTGATACCGATTTTTCTAAACTAGTTTATGAACGTGGAATATTTCCGATATATGATTTTAAATTAATTATTAACGTGGAACTTAATTTGAGATTGCATAGACAAGTTTTTAATAATTCTATAGATACATATGCGTGACAAAGTTAACTTTAACACATTCCTAACATGCATATCTATCAATTTTACAGTTATAAAACTAAATATATCAAAGTTATATCATAACATACATACATGCATGTAAATACACAGCATACATATAAACAACTTTATATGAATATTTAAAAATAATGGGTTTTAAGATGAACACACATCTTTGTAGTTAGACAATCATTCGTGCTCTTAAGTGTGATCCTATATGTGGCTACATTTATTTGTTGCTAACCCCAGACTAGAATAAAAAGGTGATAACTAAAAACAATAGTAACAACTCAAATTCTTATACGATCATCTTTGGGTGTTTCTTCATAATTTATGCAAAATCAGTGATTATGGTTTCTATATTTCTATATACAGTTACAGATTACTCATAAGTTACCGGTTAAATATAGAAATTACGAATCAAGATGCTGCCTTAAGTTATTTGCTTTGTAAATAAATTTCGCAGCACTTATCATTGCAGTTTTACTTTCGCTGGACATTAATCTTGCACATTTAATAATTGTTGGCCATCTGCAATAATGCGGCATTAACAATTGTTTTCGTAGGTGTGCATATATTGGACATACTAGTAGGAAATGGTATTCATTTTCGATTGCGTTCATGTTACAAAATTTACACTTGCGATTTTCTCGTTCGATATTATATCTTACATATTGAGTAGAAATATCGAAGCATTATTTATCACACATTTCTGGACGTTCTTTAGGAATACAAACTGTCGTTTCTTTCCATGAATACCCATATACGTAAATAGACATAAGAGTATTCATATAATGTTAACGTGGGTCAAACAATGCGAGAATGAGCGAAATAAATCTATTTATTGAATGCTAACCACCGTCGATATGCATCCTTTAAGAGAACACAAGTTACTTACTACTGGTGTGTCCACCGGCATACAACCAATCAGAATATGCATGTCCTCTTTATAATTTACAGCAATTGAACATGTATTTCATAGGCAAGTCTTTCAATAATATGTGGCGTGTTCTGAGAAAACTGGGCAAAATGCTTGTGCGTACAGTGTCATCCCAGATTAGCCTGTGCAGTCCGCACAGGCTAATCCGGGACGACACTTTCCGCCTTAACTAGATTTTCGCAAAGAAGAGACATCATTTAAACCAAAAATTCCATAAAAACGGAAATTGTCGTACCTGAATAGCCTGTGCGGACTGCACAGGCTAATCTGGGATGACCATTTACAAGCATTTTGCCCAGTTTTCACAGAACACGCCACATATGTGTGCATAATCATGAAGATGTGAGTGGAAATGCAGCAACAGTTTACATAATAAATGAATACGAATACTTGCCAGTAGCTTCCGTGATATCTCAATTTAAACTTGACATATCTACCACACGGCTGATTCCTTTACGAGGTGTGGTGGTTTTAGTGCCTCTATGACCCGGAGAGCTATACAGGCGAGAGTGTAAACTCCTGACCGGGCTTCCCATGCTGGGCATGTTGAAGGATAGAGGACACACGAATATCAACTACCTCTCCTCGAGGTAAAAAAGTATGAGATAAATCAAGTAGACAGAAAAACAAGGGGGGTGCTGAAAGCCATTGCTCCAACGACAAGAAACATTTGGAAGATAAACCACTGCTGAAGACGGATGCCCTGGCTCAAAGTGAATATGAAACGCTTTCCACTCCAATTATTGACACCACTTACTCTTTTCGTGATGGTGCTCTGCCTGTGGAGTTTTTTCTCCTGGGATTGAAGCTAGTCGGACCCCATGCCTCGAAGGGGTCCAACCCAAGCTACCGGAGGTTGCCCTGTCCCGCTTCGAGGAGCCAGGCTATAGGGGCGGAGGGTAAATGCGTTTGCCAAGAAAGAACACACACCACTTAAGAGACCCCTCGACAGTTTATACCAATTTTAGGATTGGCCAGTCAGACCACTTCCCCTGTCTTACTGGAAGCATGACAACAGAACACTTGATGCAGTCCTGCCCACTTCACGACGGCATAAGGCGCCATATCTGGGCGCAGAGACCACGATGTTAGGAAAGCTCTACAGCAGTCTGGAGGACCTGCAGCTCATGACCACCATTGCATGACCACCATTGCACAGAGAGCCGGCGTGTCCAGATGTGAACGTTTTTATGATGCCTATAATCGTTGAACGTTGAACTCTTTTAGAGTGGTTTTGTACATATATATATTGATTGTGTACTGCTTTACAGTATTTTTATGTAAAAGTGTATTAAAAAAGACGTTAATAAACTATAATGTCTGTCTGTCTGTCTGTTTGTCTGTCTGCCCATCCGTCAGTCAGTCAGTCAGTCAGTCAGTCAGTCAGTCAGTCAGTCAGTCAGTCAGTCAGTCAGTCAGTCAGTCAGTCAGTCAGTCAGTCAGTCAGTCAGTCAGTCAGTCAGTCAGTCAGTCAGTCAGTCAGTCAGTCAGTCAGTCAGTCAGTCAGTCAGTCAGTCAGTCAGTCAGTCAGTCAGTCAGTCAGTCAGTCAGTCAGTCAGTCAGTCAGTCAGTCAGTCAGTCAGTCAGTCAGTCAGTCAGTCAGTCAGTCAGTCAGTCAGTCAGTCAGTCAGTCAGTCAGTCAGTCAGTCAGTCAGTCAGTCAGTCAGTCAGTCAGTCAGTCAGTCAGTCAGTCAGTCAGTCAGTCAGTCAGTCAGTCAGTCAGTCAGTCAGTCAGTCAGTCAGTCAGTCAGTCAGTCAGTCAGTCAGTCAGTCAGTCAGTCAGTCAGTCAGTCAGTCAGTCAGTCAGTCAGTCAGTCAGTCAGTCAGTCAGTCAGTCAGTCAGTCAGTCAGTCAGTCAGTCAGTCAGTCAGTCAGTCAGTCAGTCAGTCAGTCAGTCAGTCAGTCAGTCAGTCAGTCAGTCAGTCAGTCAGTCAGTCAGTCAGTCAGTCAGTCAGTCAGTCAGTCAGTCAGTCAGTCAGTCAGTCAGTCAGTCAGTCAGTCAGTCAGTCAGTCAGTCAGTCAGTCAGTCAGTCAGTCAGTCAGTCAGTCAGTCAGTCAGTCAGTCAGTCAGTCAGTCAGTCAGTCAGTCAGTCAGTCAGTCAGTCAGTCAGTCAGTCAGTCAGTCAGTCAGTCAGTCAGTCAGTCAGTCAGTCAGTCAGTCAGTCAGTCAGTCAGTCAGTCAGTCAGTCAGTCAGTCAGTCAGTCAGTCAGTCAGTCAGTCAGTCAGTCAGTCAGTCAGTCAGTCAGTCAGTCAGTCAGTCAGTCAGTCAGTCAGTCAGTCAGTCAGTCAGTCAGTCAGTCAGTCAGTCAGTCAGTCAGTCAGTCAGTCAGTCAGTCAGTCAGTCAGTCAGTCAGTCAGTCAGTCAGTCAGTCAGTCAGTCAGTCAGTCAGTCAGTCAGTCAGTCAGTCAGTCAGTCAGTCAGTCAGTCAGTCAGTCAGTCAGTCAGTCAGTCAGTCAGTCAGTCAGTCAGTCAGTCAGTCAGTCAGTCAGTCAGTCAGTCAGTCAGTCAGTCAGTCAGTCAGTCAGTCAGTCAGTCAGTCAGTCAGTCAGTCAGTCAGTCAGTCAGTCAGTCAGTCAGTCAGTCAGTCAGTCAGTCAGTCAGTCAGTCAGTCAGTCAGTCAGTCAGTCAGTCAGTCAGTCAGTCAGTCAGTCAGTCAGTCAGTCAGTCAGTCAGTCAGTCAGTCAGTCAGTCAGTCAGTCAGTCAGTCAGTCAGTCAGTCAGTCAGTCAGTCAGTCAGTCAGTCAGTCAGTCAGTCAGTCAGTCAGTCAGTCAGTCAGTCAGTCAGTCAGTCAGTCAGTCAGTCAGTCAGTCAGTCAGTCAGTCAGTCAGTCAGTCAGTCAGTCAGTCAGTCAGTCAGTCAGTCAGTCAGTCAGTCAGTCAGTCAGTCAGTCAGTCAGTCAGTCAGTCAGTCAGTCAGTCAGTCAGTCAGTCAGTCAGTCAGTCAGTCAGTCAGTCAGTCAGTCAGTCAGTCAGTCAGTCAGTCAGTCAGTCAGTCAGTCAGTCAGTCAGTCAGTCAGTCAGTCAGTCAGTCAGTCAGTCAGTCAGTCAGTCAGTCAGTCAGTCAGTCAGTCAGTC